>OU026069.1:33672500-33682117 GCA_907269065.1 Crocallis elinguaria | reverse complement strand
TAACCTAACCTAACCTAACCTAACCTAACCTAACCTAACCTAACCTAACCTAACCTAACCTAACCTAACCTAACCTAACCTAACCTAACCTAACCTAACCTAACCTAACCTAACCTAACCTAACCTAACCTAACCTAACCTAACCTAACCTAACCTAACCTAACCTAACCTAACCTAACCTAACCTAACCTAACCTAACCTAACCTAACCTAACCTAACCTAACCTAACCTAACCTAACCTAACCTAACCTAACCTAACCTAACCTAACCTAACCTAACCTAACCTAACCTAACCTAACCTAACCTAACCTAACCTAACCTAACCTAACCTAACCTAACCTAACCTAACCTAACCTAACCTAACCTAACCTAACCTAACCTAACCTAACCTAACCTAACCTAACCTAACCTAACCTAACCTAACCTAACCTAACCTAACCTAACCTAACCTAACCTAACCTAACCTAACCTAACCTAACCTAACCTAACCTAACCTAACCTAACCTAACCTAACCTAACCTAACCTAACCTAACCTAACCTAACCTAACCTAACCTAACCTAACCTAACCTAACCTAACCTAACCTAACCTAACCTAACCTAACCTAACCTAACCTAACCTAACCTAACCTAACCTAACCTAACCTAACCTAACCTAACCTAACCTAACCTAACCTAACCTAACCTAACCTAACCTAACCTAACCTAACCTAACCTAACCTAACCTAACCTAACCTAACCTAACCTAACCTAACCTAACCTAACCTAACCTAACCTAACCTAACCTAACCTAACCTAACCTAACCTAACCTAACCTAACCTAACCTAACCTAACCTAACCTAACCTAACCTAACCTAACCTAACCTAACCTAACCTAACCTAACCTAACCTAACCTAACCTAACCTAACCTAACCTAACCTAACCTAACCTAACCTAACCTAACCTAACCTAACCTAACCTAACCTAACCTAACCTAACCTAACCTAACCTAACCTAACCTAACCTAACCTAACCTAACCTAACCTAACCTAACCTAACCTAACCTAACCTAACCTAACCTAACCTAACCTAACCTAACCTAACCTAACCTAACCTAACCTAACCTAACCTAACCTAACCTAACCTAACCTAACCTAACCTAACCTAACCTAACCTAACCTAACCTAACCTAACCTAACCTAACCTAACCTAACCTAACCTAACCTAACCTAACCTAACCTAACCTAACCTAACCTAACCTAACCTAACCTAACCTAACCTAACCTAACCTAACCTAACCTAACCTAACCTAACCTAACCTAACCTAACCTAACCTAACCTAACCTAACCTAACCTAACCTAACCTAACCTAACCTAACCTAACCTAACCTAACCTAACCTAACCTAACCTAACCTAACCTAACCTAACCTAACCTAACCTAACCTAACCTAACCTAACCTAACCTAACCTAACCTAACCTAACCTAACCTAACCTAACCTAACCTAACCTAACCTAACCTAACCTAACCTAACCTAACCTAACCTAACCTAACCTAACCTAACCTAACCTAACCTAACCTAACCTAACCTAACCTAACCTAACCTAACCTAACCTAACCTAACCTAACCTAACCTAACCTAACCTAACCTAACCTAACCTAACCTAACCTAACCTAACCTAACCTAACCTAACCTAACCTAACCTAACCTAACCTAACCTAACCTAACCTAACCTAACCTAACCTAACCTAACCTAACCTAACCTAACCTAACCTAACCTAACCTAACCTAACCTAACCTAACCTAACCTAACCTAACCTAACCTAACCTAACCTAACCTAACCTAACCTAACCTAACCTAACCTAACCTAACCTAACCTAACCTAACCTAACCTAACCTAACCTAACCTAACCTAACCTAACCTAACCTAACCTAACCTAACCTAACCTAACCTAACCTAACCTAACCTAACCTAACCTAACCTAACCTAACCTAACCTAACCTAACCTAACCTAACCTAACCTAACCTAACCTAACCTAACCTAACCTAACCTAACCTAACCTAACCTAACCTAACCTAACCTAACCTAACCTAACCTAACCTAACCTAACCTAACCTAACCTAACCTAACCTAACCTAACCTAACCTAACCTAACCTAACCTAACCTAACCTAACCTAACCTAACCTAACCTAACCTAACCTAACCTAACCTAACCTAACCTAACCTAACCTAACCTAACCTAACCTAACCTAACCTAACCTAACCTAACCTAACCTAACCTAACCTAACCTAACCTAACCTAACCTAACCTAACCTAACCTAACCTAACCTAACCTAACCTAACCTAACCTAACCTAACCTAACCTAACCTAACCTAACCTAACCTAACCTAACCTAACCTAACCTAACCTAACCTAACCTAACCTAACCTAACCTAACCTAACCTAACCTAACCTAACCTAACCTAACCTAACCTAACCTAACCTAACCTAACCTAACCTAACCTAACCTAACCTAACCTAACCTAACCTAACCTAACCTAACCTAACCTAACCTAACCTAACCTAACCTAACCTAACCTAACCTAACCTAACCTAACCTAACCTAACCTAACCTAACCTAACCTAACCTAACCTAACCTAACCTAACCTAACCTAACCTAACCTAACCTAACCTAACCTAACCTAACCTAACCTAACCTAACCTAACCTAACCTAACCTAACCTAACCTAACCTAACCTAACCTAACCTAACCTAACCTAACCTAACCTAACCTAACCTAACCTAACCTAACCTAACCTAACCTAACCTAACCTAACCTAACCTAACCTAACCTAACCTAACCTAACCTAACCTAACCTAACCTAACCTAACCTAACCTAACCTAACCTAACCTAACCTAACCTAACCTAACCTAACCTAACCTAACCTAACCTAACCTAACCTAACCTAACCTAACCTAACCTAACCTAACCTAACCTAACCTAACCTAACCTAACCTAACCTAACCTAACCTAACCTAACCTAACCTAACCTAACCTAACCTAACCTAACCTAACCTAACCTAACCTAACCTAACCTAACCTAACCTAACCTAACCTAACCTAACCTAACCTAACCTAACCTAACCTAACCTAACCTAACCTAACCTAACCTAACCTAACCTAACCTAACCTAACCTAACCTAACCTAACCTAACCTAACCTAACCTAACCTAACCTAACCTAACCTAACCTAACCTAACCTAACCTAACCTAACCTAACCTAACCTAACCTAACCTAACCTAACCTAACCTAACCTAACCTAACCTAACCTAACCTAACCTAACCTAACCTAACCTAACCTAACCTAACCTAACCTAACCTAACCTAACCTAACCTAACCTAACCTAACCTAACCTAACCTAACCTAACCTAACCTAACCTAACCTAACCTAACCTAACCTAACCTAACCTAACCTAACCTAACCTAACCTAACCTAACCTAACCTAACCTAACCTAACCTAACCTAACCTAACCTAACCTAACCTAACCTAACCTAACCTAACCTAACCTAACCTAACCTAACCTAACCTAACCTAACCTAACCTAACCTAACCTAACCTAACCTAACCTAACCTAACCTAACCTAACCTAACCTAACCTAACCTAACCTAACCTAACCTAACCTAACCTAACCTAACCTAACCTAACCTAACCTAACCTAACCTAACCTAACCTAACCTAACCTAACCTAACCTAACCTAACCTAACCTAACCTAACCTAACCTAACCTAACCTAACCTAACCTAACCTAACCTAACCTAACCTAACCTAACCTAACCTAACCTAACCTAACCTAACCTAACCTAACCTAACCTAACCTAACCTAACCTAACCTAACCTAACCTAACCTAACCTAACCTAACCTAACCTAACCTAACCTAACCTAACCTAACCTAACCTAACCTAACCTAACCTAACCTAACCTAACCTAACCTAACCTAACCTAACCTAACCTAACCTAACCTAACCTAACCTAACCTAACCTAACCTAACCTAACCTAACCTAACCTAACCTAACCTAACCTAACCTAACCTAACCTAACCTAACCTAACCTAACCTAACCTAACCTAACCTAACCTAACCTAACCTAACCTAACCTAACCTAACCTAACCTAACCTAACCTAACCTAACCTAACCTAACCTAACCTAACCTAACCTAACCTAACCTAACCTAACCTAACCTAACCTAACCTAACCTAACCTAACCTAACCTAACCTAACCTAACCTAACCTAACCTAACCTAACCTAACCTAACCTAACCTAACCTAACCTAACCTAACCTAACCTAACCTAACCTAACCTAACCTAACCTAACCTAACCTAACCTAACCTAACCTAGTATCCCCCCGCAGGTCGTACGGGTTACGCGCGCTCCGACCTAGCTCCGGCAATTTTTAGTTATTTTGTAGCATTTTTTATTCTTGAAAAATCGATAAAAGTGGTTAAAAGTGCACGAAAACCCTAGTTCAATACACCAAAAGACGCGTCTTAACGAGACGCGTCGATTGGTGTAAGAAGAAGAAAAATCGGTGAAGAATTCGAGGAGTTATCAGCTAAAAAGTGGTGAAAGTGAGGTTAGCGCCTGACAAAAACAGTGAAAATCCGCGCCCGCTGTGTTACAAACGCATTTTAAAAATAGTGTTTACAAAGATTCAGTGTCGCAAAATATACCATCAGAAGGGCATTGAAGCGAACTAAATTATTGTTGAGCTCGTTTTGGCCTACGGTCAAAAACGCCGAAGTTATCGGCCAAAAAGTGGAAAAATCGGCAAAATAAAATTTTCGAAGCTGAAAATCTAGGAAACTAGATCGACGACCCCTATATCCCGAACTGCTATCCTGTGGGGAATTTCAAGACCTCCCACACCCCGCTGAGTCCAGATTTTTCTGGCGCTCGCGGGCGGCACTATAAGGGAAAACCCGCAGGAAGAGCTACTTCGGGAGGCCACGTGCAACCCCCTCCAGGGCTGTTCTGGGAGGGTGCGCGGGTGGACTGGATGGAGAAGAAGACAAGGATCCTAGATCAATTTTTCGATTAAAAATTGGACACCAGGAACCCTTGATATAAGGAAAACAAAGTTACCAACCGTCTATTTTGCGGTTGGTAAAAAGAGAAGAGGACCTGGCGAAGAAGATCTGCAGTGAAGACCTACCCTGGAAAAATTAGAAAGTAGCTAGTAGGTCTAGTCTATCTTTTGCTGAAAACTGTATATTTTTATCTCCATTAGTTTTCTAGTTACGACCATTTTTGTGTGGGGTACAAACCGCAAGACAAAATTGTACTAAATTACGTAAAAACGGTCAAGGGTGAAGCGGTCTGACCTACATTTTTATTCATTTTTTTTATAGTAGTTTATTAGTTTATTTCAAAATTTGCCAATTTCGACCGCTTGTAACTTCTAAACGGGAAGAGCTACCGGGAAGCGGTTTTTGGTATAGTACTGAGAAAAATTAGGACAAAACAGACTTGACATACTCACCCCTTCAAACCCACCCCAACCCACCCCTAGAAAATTTGCTTTTTAAAAAATTTTTTATTTTTATTTTTATTTTTATTTGATAAATCGATACAGCTGCTTATTTAGAGTCACCCCTCCCCATTTCACCCCTTTCCACCCTTAAAAAATTTTTCATCAAAAAATTTTTTAATTCTCTTTTTAGATATTTTAGTTGTTTAAACATATAAGCAGTTGTTTTAGAGTCACCCCTCCTAATTTCACCCCCTTTCATCCCTAAAAAATTGTATTATTAAATCTCACATTTTTGTGATTTCACAAAAAACTTGAGATTTGATATTTTAGTTAGTTTATTTCCTCCTAGTACTAGTGAATTCCCCCGTTGGACAATTTCATCTCTTTTCATTTTTATTTATAATTGTCCAATATTGTAGTCTAGCCTTAAATACTTGTCCAGAACCGCGGACCGGTGTTCTTAGAAGTTAAAAATTCTTAGTTCTTAGTCACTGGTATTGTTTGTTTATTTGTTGTCTATTCGTCCCGTTGAACAGACCCACCCCTTCACCCCCGCCCCCAACCCCTTATCTTAATAATTATTTTCTTTGTTTTATTTGTTTTATAATTTTGTATTTTGATTAGATTGTTAGCTTGTAAATTGTAAATTAAATAGTCGGGCACAATATAAAAGGTCGCCCCCGCCCCCTCACCGATACCCCCTGCAAATACCGGACGCCGTATCTCGCGAACCGACGGTCGGATTCGAGCGCGGTTTTCGGGAACGGTAAGGGCTTGAGCAGGGCTATCTGGTGGACCGTCACCCGCGACTCTACGTAGAGACGGAGGTAGAGCGCGGGAGAAAGTTTGCAATTTTGCTTGTTTAAAATTCTTGTATTACTTACCTGACGCGAAGACACCGCAACTGGAGTAGGGAACCGCACCGCCGGACCTGAAACAGAAAAACAAATTAGTAAATATTAGATTAAAATTGACATTTATTATTTGAACCTGACACTGTGATATTATTTTATTATTATTATTATTGAATTTAAATTGACCTGTTATTTTAATTTGTGCTTAGTATTTGTGTGTCTTTCGTGTTAGTTAGTAATATAGTGTTTAACACTGACAGTGCTTATTAAATAAGTACTTACCTTTTGAAATTATTTGTTGACTACTGTGATAGGGAACCGCCGCGCCGGTGACCTGAAATAAAAAGAAATATATTAGTAATTTGACAAGTTGAAAATTAGTATAAACAATACTTACCTGTAGTGTTAAATCGTGCAGGACGACCCGGTGGTTGTACCTGGAATAGAAAATAGACTTAGGAAATATATATTGAATTTTATGGTTATAATTGTGTGTGTTTATAATTTGATATTTCGTTTATTTGTGTGTTGGGGTATATACTTTTGTGTATACCTCATAGTTTTAACTACCATTTTATTAATTCATTTTATTGTTTCAATTTTAATTAGTTCAATTATTTTATTTTATTCATTTTATGGTTTTATTATTTTAAAAATTCGTAATCGGATTGATTATTATTGAATTCAATTTTACTGACGATTTTTCCTGATCCGGGCGTAATTAAAGAATACTAAGATGTTTGGGCTCCGTACTCCAGCGAAAAAAGAGTCTCATGAGCGGAGGGCGGGACCCTCCGCTGATGAGACCTTCAGAATAAGGAGGAGTTTAGATATGGAGATAAAAGAATCGCCGGAATGCGAATCCCCAGAACCCCCGACCGTGGATTTTACTCCGGAGACGGTTTCGGAGGTTGTGGGCGGCATGGAGAGACGAAAGCTTCCACCGCAGGAACCGGACATGCCCTTGACACCTTCGGTGTGTCCGTGGACGGGCAAGGTCTATAAATCCAGACCGCTGGAGGCAAAGGCCTGTCTAATAGCGGCAAAGCAGCAGCTGAAGCTCTCCCGCAATTTAAAAACGGAGATAAAAGACGCATTTCTTCGTTCGCTTGACCGCCTTTACCAATTGGTTAAGGAGGAGGCGAACGGGGCGATTTGGATAAGAAATGAAAAGAGGCGACAGATGACTGAAGAGGAAATAAAAGAGACCTTTGTATCGCCGCCGGGGTCGCTGCCTATGCCTCCAACTTGGCGGCCCGCGACATACACACCCTTTGCACCGGTGACGCCCGCGCCGGCTCGCCCGATGCGGGTGGCGTCGACGCAGACGTCGGAGGTGGCGGCGCCGCCCGCGCCGGCTAAGTCGGTGCGGGCGGCCTCGACGCAGACGACGAAGGTGCCGACGCCGCCCGCGCCGGCCCGGTCGGTGCGGGGTGCGTCGACGCAGACGTCGGAGGTGCCGGCGCCGCCCGCGCCGGCTAAGCTGGCGCGGGTGGTGGCGACACAGACGACGTCGGCCGACGCTCCCCTCGCTGGAAATAATGAAAGGGACGATCATTCTCTCGCTGAACTCCGCACCATGCTGGCCGATCACGGTCGGCTGGTGAGGGAGAGCAGCGAGAGAATGAAAGAGTTGAAAGAAGTGATGGAAGCGAGGGATTTTGCACCGGTGAGTGTGACATACGCGGGCGCAGTGGCGGGACAGCGTAGGGAACAGCCCCCTATGCAGGCCGCCCTGCATTCCGTCGTGGTCACCTCAAAGAATGAACGTGAGACTGGTGAAGAAGTTTTGAAAAAGGTCAGGGAGGTGATGGATGCAAAGGATGGATGGGTTAAGGTTGAAAGGGTGAGAAAGGCGAAGGACCGGAAGGTAATAATAGGTTGTAAGACGAGGGAAGAAAGGGAAAAGGTTAAGGAGAGATTGAAAACCGCTGAGTCTCACCTCAGCGTTGAGGAGGTCAGAAACAAAGACCCCCTCTTGGTTCTTAAGGACGTCCTGACGATAAACTCTAACGAGGATATTGTCAGGGCCCTTTGGAACCAAAACGGGGATGTTATTGGCGACCTCAACGCGGGGGGAACTCTGGAGGTTAAATACCGCCGGAAAGCCAGAAGCCCCCACCATTGCCACGTAATTATGAGGGCCTCGCCGGGCATATGGAAGAGTTTGACGTCGGCGGGGGTGGTCAGCATCGACCTTCAAAAGGTCAGGGTTGCTGACCAGTCCCCGCTGGTCCAGTGCTCCATATGCCTAGCGTACGGCCACAGTAGGAGGTTTTGTACAGAAAAAGATGTAAAGTGTAGTCACTGCGGAGGACCGCACTTAAAATCCGAGTGTGCGGACTGGCTTGCCGGAAAATCTCCAAGCTGCGCCAACTGCATCTATGCGAAACTCGACGTAGTGGAACACAATGCATTTGGCGCAGAATGCCCGGTAAGGCGGAAGTGGGAGGCACTAGCAAGGGCAACAATCGCCTATTGCTAGTGCAACCCGCCGCGCCTTCTGAGCGTATGTTTCCGGGCGGAGCGCTGTCTTAGGGCATCGTTCCGCCCGGAAACAAGACTTGGAACCGGGAAAGCGCATATCACATCAGTAAAAAATAATTAGAAAGTAGTTAACTAGAGGGCCTATGTTAACACATGACCCCTAATTAATAAAAATAGGCTAAAAATAATGTGATAAGCGCCGACCCCAAACCGGAAGTAAGAACTAGCCAAATATATTCATGACACCTAGAATATTATTACACCATGCACTTGCATCGCAGCATTAGAATTTGTAGTATCATCACATCATGCGCTTCACGCACCTAAAACAGAACACAATACAATAACCAGCAATAGAATACAAACCAGAAAAATTTTTATAAGTAAATAATAATAAATAGTTAATAACATGTTGTATATATATAATGTATATATATATGAACGGCATAAAATTGTAATACCAGTAAACATTAGATAAGTAAATTGTTGTAAAATTTTTTATTAGGCAGTAAAATAATTAAAGTTATAGTAAATACCAGGCGTTTAATAATATAAGAAAATCAAAATTGTAAATTGTATTGTGTCCTTTTGTAAAATCAGCTTCATGTTATACAGCATTAGTAATTCAGATGACCCTATATGCGCCTCTCCTGTCTTGCCTTTCTCTTAAGAGAAAGCTACCTGGCAGGAGAGGCGCAGTGGTCATATGTGAATTGACAAGTAGAAAATAAAATTCCACGTGTCTAACTGAACTGTATAAAATTAAAATAG